>CM075062.1:86296844-86324344 GCA_037428765.1 Rubia yunnanensis | reverse complement strand
ATAGTGGATAAGGATATTACAGAAGAAGAAATCCTCGGGGCTTTGCTAATAAAAAAATAAAATATAAATGAAATAACGGTAGATGAAATGGAAAAAACAAAATAAGGATTTGCTCAAAAAATTGCCCAATTTCCTGGAAGCCGAAAGAAACTCAGTCTATGAAAAACTTTATAACCTGATCGATAAACATAAAAGAGAAGACTAATTAGAGATTTGCTAAGCGATAAGTGTGTACATTGAAAGGTCTTAAAAATGGATAATTGGTAGTTCTTCGCATTCTAGGAAGTAGTACCAGCCTAAGACAAGTTGCCCCTTTCTATTGTTTTAATAAGATAGTAAAAACTATTCAGTTAAGGAGCCTAATGGAAAAAAATAAAGAATCTTTGCTCTACTTAGGCAGGAAACATAATTCATTAATGCCCTTCCAAAGACAAAGAAGGTTGGTTAATCGCTTCATATTTAGCCCCTAACTCCTCACCAAGCATCGAAAGAGGAAGCCCTCTTGAGCTATTGTAAAATTCATTCATTTTAAAGTCTAATTAAAATATAATTTTTTTCTTATTTTCCTTTCAAGGGTACCATACAGATACTCAGTTCGATCTATTTCTTTATTGTCTCATGAAATCGTATGCTTGTAGCAATAAGGGCACAATTCTAATCTTATAAGCGATCAAAGCAGAAACTGAATGAAAAAGAAGATAATAAGTAAAGTTTATTTACCTGATTTGTCTTTTCAAAGAAGAAGAGTAAGCAGGGGCGAGACGAGGACTAGGATTGTCAGATGGCATAAGACCCTGACGTAGAGTCCCGGGAAGGGATTTTTTCTATTTATTTTCTTTTTTGACTCTCGAGGGAAAGCCCTTTCAGATGGAGTAGTGCATTTATTTATTAAACGCCCGCCTATAAATAGGAACTCCTCTCTCTGCTACCTATCCAACCCAAAGACTCTTTTTTGTGGTGGAGTGCTTCGAATAGGATCCGATCTATGCTTTGCAGGCTAAAAGGTAAATGAGTTATCTCATGCATGTCCTGGAAGACAAGATTTTTGAAAGGCTGACTCTGACTGATGTTGTCACACGAATTGCTCAAAAAGCTGTGATCGCTCTACGACTTTCTGTTCAGCATGCTAGCTTGGCTTATGGCTGAAATTTTTTCCTTAACTTCTGTTGTCGGCATACCAGTCTTGGCTCTTTTGCTCTAAAAGATGCCATTCCTTTTTATGTTGATGTGGAAAAAGCCCTGTTGCCAAATGCAGTTACCTCAAAGTAATGAGTGACTCAAGGGTCTAAATCAACATAAAGCTTGTTTATCTGGGGCCAAGAATGGCTCAAGGTTGTAGGCTTAACTGCTGTTGAAGGAATGGAAGAAGCGGTCTTCTTAGCAAGATCAACTGCTCTAGTTCAGCTGTTGGGGGAAGGCAATAAGGGAGGAGTGCCGCTTCTTAAATGGTTGATGCTTTCATGTGAAAAAAAAAGAGGAAAAGTCACCCTCGGGCGAGGGAAAGCAGAAAATAAAACTTACTTTAGAGATGGGAATCCCTAATCTTAATAGAATGTGGCCGTGTTGTCTTCAACAAAGATCTCTGCTCTTGATGCGGAGAAGATCTTAGTTAACCCCCTGGCCAGTTAAGATAATTCTAGGCATAGCCTAGGTGCTGTTAGCAAAGCAGGAATAAAATGAAGGTAGTTCTGCTGAGGGTCCAAAGGAGGGGAAGAAGAATTCTAGATCGAATGCGACTGGGATTGAGGAATTTATTTCACACGGTTCAGGCTCCGGGGAATTTTAAAATCTATGCGCCCTGCGACCAGGGGAATGCTTTCTTTTTAAGCTCATACTAGGAAATTCCATATTAATAAAATGATTTATCTCAGAGTTAGTCCTCTCGAAATCGGGCTTACTTGCTTAGTAGGTCCTTACTACCCTACTATGATTGGGGGGTTCGAAAGATAGGCTTGCAGTAGATTCAATCGATCGATTCCTCGTGGCATATAGAGATGGGCGAAGCATAAAAGAAAATGCATTTTAACGTTCAATTGGTGCTGATAACTTCATCGGGGGTGGGCTTTGTAGGATTTGGGTGAGATGCAACACTTGGAGCAGCAGTAGTTGATTCGTATTCAAGACTAAGAAAGAGGCCTATGGTGAAACTTGAGTTGCTGCAGTTGCAGCCACCAGAGAGAGTCGACTGAATTAGGACCGCTTGAGGGCATCGCTGGATTCAAGGAGGGATTTTCAATTTACTTTGAGGGATAAGAGCAGACTGCGGATTTCCTGAGAATGCCGGATGAGGATGGACAAGCGCCTGAAGAGGGCATAGAAGAATGGTATACTTATTGGTAGAGGCTTCTGACCGGCGGGGGTGAGGGCTTGGTGTTAAGCAAGCTCTCTTATCTTCGACCCACCCAGGGTAGCAAGTTTCTATAACAGAGGAGGGTGATGTTGAGGCGATTGAAAGAGGGTAGACTCTTCGAATCCCGTCGCGGACTCATCTTTCTTATTTGGTTATTGAGCGTAGCGAAATCAAGGTATATGATAAAGTCAGCGAAGTTTCTATGGTGTTCTACCTTTGCATAGTCTCGGTCCACAGTGGAAGGCTCAACACCGGAGCCTCATTAGACTCAGGTGAAGTGTAAGGTGTAAGTGAAGAGAATAGAAGAGATGAAGTCTGTCTCTTAGCCTAGTCTATATCCACAGCTGACACAACTCTGTACCGACGCCTCACTACTACTTTATTTTTTATTTAATTTTAATTTTTAATTAATTAACGACTAAGCGATTTCATAACCTGCCTTAACCAGTTAACTTTACTTCGTAACCTTAACTTTTACTATAGCATAGGCCTTCGTCAGGCTTTCGTCCCCTTTTTTAATTAGAAAAAGGGGGGTCTTACTTATTCGGGGGGTGAAAGATAAATAAAGGGATCATAGGGCTTTATGATCGGAGAAAGAGAAGGGGCATGGTTGGTGTGTCACTGGGTCGATGGGGGAACCCGTAGGAAGGGGGACGCCCCGCCGAATTCACATCAGAAATCGCCAACATGAATACAAATTTAATCTTTAATTACGTATAGAAACAAAATGAACCACTTATATTCTTGGAGCTGAGGTATATGAAGAATGGCTTTTTGTCCCTTTTGTCCAGTGGTTAGGACATCGTCTTTTCATGTCGAAGACATGGGTTCGATTCCCATAAGGGATAGGTACTCATTCTTGGCCGCTTTCAGTTAGTGTTCATTGCTGAGTGATCGCTCGCTATCTGGCCAGAGAAGCATAGCCCAGAAGCTTTCCTGAAGGAGAGAGACCTTATCTTTTTATTATTGTGGCTGAAGCGTTTAGTCATTGTTTGAATGCTTTGTTAACTAATCGCTTAATTGTGCCATATGCCCTTCCTCGGAATTGCATCCCTATTATTACGCACTTGGCATTCGCGGGTGATATGTGGTGATCTTTACTCATGCTATACAACCTTCTTTGAAGAATCTAATTAACTTATCGGTACGAAGTCGGGCCAACTGATAAATATGGAAAAAAGCTCATTCCTAGTAGCAAATAAAAAACCCCTGACCCTGCCATGTTCTGCACCCTCTACAATGAGCTATTTCACCCAGATGACTGGTGGTATACTTTGATCGTAGGCTATAGCCATTCGTTAAATGACCATGTTAGCCACCTCCGGGCCGTAAGGTGTTAAGGAAGAATCACCTCTATGTAAAGAAAGAGAAATGCTTCTACTAAAGCAAGACTACCAGGGTCAGTTAGTAAGGGGGCAGAATCATCAGCATTAGATTACATATGAGCATAAGAAGTTTTTTTTTGTTTTCCCACAAACTGAGTAAGATAAAAGGGGTCCGCCTACCTAACTTAACTCGATTAATAAGAAATGCTTGCAGCTCTCGCCGCACTATCTGTTGCCCGTTGCTTGGAAGCTTTCTCCGCTTTCTAATATGAGAGTTCATCTGGACTTACTATTCAGGTACTAAGAGCATCTTTGAGCTTCTTTCCCTGCCTGTCTGACTTATAGTCCTAGTCCTACTCTCTTTCCAACCATACCTTTCTTATTTCTTTCCCGAAAGCCTAGAAGCAATAACGATTCTTTATAAGTGAAGGAAAAGTAGTTCCGGTGAACAATTCAGTAAGGAAAGTACTCGCTGAGGGAACTAAAATTCATCCCTTCAAACAGACTTTAAAGAAAGGCCTTTTAGGGGGTCGTGCTCGTGTGTGCGAAAGTTAATTCCTCTGTCCTGTGCGCGGAAGGCATAGGCTAAGGTTGAAGTACAGTAGTAAAGGTAAAGTAAGGTTTATAAAGAACCTTCTCCTCGCTACTCTCTCTAGACTAAGGAGGGATCTTACAACTCAAAATTTACCAGAGATTGATTGATGAAGTACTACCTTACCCTACCCCCTATCAACAATAGACTAAAGATATGAAAAAGAGTCATATTCTATAACCAACCCCGAAATCCCCGATCTATGAGTGGATATTGCCTTTTCATCGGTGGTAATTCTTCTTTCAGACTGGCCTAAGAGTTCGGTCCCTGGTACTGTGCCTATTCACTCTTCCTAAGAAAGAAGAGGCAGTAGCATTCTCTTTCTAGTATTTCTTTCTTAGCTCTGACTTATCTCTTACGGATAGATCTTCCTCCCCTTTCTATGACCTTAGGCACAATAAGGCTCACTAAGAAGCCCAACCCTGCGTATAATGCTTATCCAGCAAAGGAAAGGATTTGTCCCTTGAATCCGAGAAGTCTTTTTCTCTGACTTGCTCTTACAAAAGGTTTCTTAACCTCTTCTTCCCAGGGGTATGACTCCCTTGTTCAGAAGTGGTGATGATTCTCGATGAACTGAATCAGGTGGTTTTCTCTTCCCGAGCGTTGGTGTCGTCTTGGTTGGAGTGAAGGTGTGTGCGAAGTACTCTGAAGTATTGAGCCCATGATTGAAAGGCTTTGGTATCATTGGTTCAAAATATATCATAAATTGATGATAGTCATGACCTTGACATGGCGTTAGGGAGATGATGAGAACTCCAAAAAGTAAAGAAAATACCAGTGAACAACCGGTCTCCTACCTCATACCCTTCGAGGTCAAAAAACCGGTAGATGAAATGGTAATGTATATGGAAGCAAATGAAGGTAAGCTAAGGCGGGATGAAGGAATTTCGGACGAGAAGGTGATAGCTTTCAATCCGTTGCTACCCAAAGATATTGCACTAGAATATTAGAGGGCAGCCTGCCTGCTAAAGACCGTAGCGTAAGTAACACAGTGCTCCATACGGGGGAAATGAAAGCAGAATTAGTTTGGATCCTCCCACATGTTCAATCTTTTTTAGCGGTTTCCCCAGAGATCTTTATCATTAATGCAACCTTCATTTTACTCATTCATGGAGTTATTTTTAGTACATCTAAGAAATATGATTATCCACCGTTAGTCAGTAATGTGGGTTGTCTTGGATTACTTAGTGTTGCGCGCCTAGGAGGGCAGCGCGGTTTGGGATGCGGAGTAGCTATTATCGTCCAGTTCCCTAACCTAATACGGCACCAGGTTTGGACCGCATGGAACCATAGCATGGGGGGACGTCTAATCCTTTTACCGCCACAAGGCTAGCTAATCGTACGCAGCAGGCTCGAAGACCCCTGGTTATGGAAGGCACATGAGTCCGAACGATATGTTAAATGTGCGACCGACATTACACTATGTAGGTACCTGTGTAGGTGAGGCATCGGTCAGTCCTAGAAATGGCGGCAGCGGCGCGAGGAATTAACGGCCGGACGTGCTACAACCTAGGGATCACCATGCAGCTCTTTCGCTCTATAGGGAACTGGGGGGGCATAGCACAATTCTTCTTGGAGGAGGGTTGTTTGCCCGGGTGACTGATCCTACTAGAATTTACTCCTACCTATAGCACCAGCAACCGAAGTCGAGCATACATAGGACGATCTTCATGCGTGAATAGCCGGGAGGAAAGAAAGGGTGGTAGATGATAATGAGAAAGGGCGCCGCGTCTGGATGGGCGGGCGCAATGGATGAGTGAGCGAAAGGTGTCATGCCATGAAGGGGGGAATATCCCGAGTCTCATGTAAGACAACTAAATGCACCTCGAGGTGCTGCCGAGGAACCAAGGGACCTTCTCGAGCACTGGATAGGTAATTGAGAGATAGAGCTAGCCTCTTCGGTATGGGGAATCAAGGCTCCGGGCCAAATCAAGCTTACCCACGGCACCTGGCTTTCCCCGGTGAGCTTTCTCTCGTAAAGGCAAAGATGCCCCAAGACAAGGTACAACTGTTGGGAAGGGGACATGATTAATAAAACCTGGTAGGATCCGGGCCGGGATAGTGGCGCCCATTCTTAACCAGCTCCTAAAGGGTTCGCTCATGCTGAAGGGAGCATCCCCACTTAGTGATTGGTCCGGTAGTTCACGGAATTCAAAGAAGTTATCACGGATGAGCCACATGCAGGGAAACTTAAACGTGTGGTTCAGACCGGGCTTTCCTGAGGTATCTAATAACCTTACTTTTGCTCGCCGCTGGCGCACCTCTCCTAGCTATTGCCCATTTTTTTGGAATAATTTTTTTAGGAGGGATGATTTTACATATTTCTGCCAAATCCTTCCATTATTAAGTACAGTCGGTACCATTTCAATGTGTTTCGATTTTTTCAAACAAGAGAGGTTTGATTCTTTTGAATTCATTGTATTAATTCCACTTTCTACTCGCAGTATGCTCTTTATGATCTCGGCTTATGATTCAATTGCCATGTATTTAGCCATTGAGCTTCAAAGTTTTTGTTTTTATGTGATCGCAGCATCAAAAAGAAAGTCCGAATTTTCCACAGAAGCCGGCTTGAAATATTTTATTTTAGGTGCATTTTCCTCTGGAATCTTATTGTTTGGGTACGACCGGACAACTGCCGATATCTATTAAGATCTATTTTAGAATGTTTAAATATATATCTATATCGTAAACTATCGGATCGACTATTACTTAGATGTGAGACTATCATACCTCATAGGATGTGATATTGATCTTACGGGGAGAACGAAATAAAAGAATATATAGACTTGTAGAGACTCTCTATGCAGTTGTCTATCTAGGGCGATCGATCTACATCTTTCCTCATAGCCCTGGGGCTGTGTCTCAATCTCCTATATACGAAATCTAAGGGACTAGTTCCTATGGAGATTCCCCTTGGTCTAATTCCACACCTTATGACGAAAGGGGAGTCGGTGTGGCATAAAGTTCAGATTGGGGGAGTAGGAAAAATTCCCTTCTGTGGTATTCCAAAGGTGTAACCTAGGCAACGAAAAAGGGCCTGATACTTCAACTAGAAGAGCGACCATTTGGTTCACCAAACCCCGACCCAGCTTACACGTTCTCCAGATCCGAAGGGATCCAGTGCCCAACTATCGACTCCTTCCCGGAATTGCGTTATCGTAACCGAGCCAGGAATAGCCGTTAGTGGACGCCCACCACTTTTCACGGTTAGAGAGGCCCTCTTTAATACATTAAGAAAAGATATTCACAGGGGCCAGAAAGACTCGATCATAGGAATTTAGACCACCTACATGCTGGTAAACAAAAACCACCGCGACCAGATCAGAGTAAAGAACAATGTAAAATCAGGCCTCCCGTTGCCTTGAAAGAATTCACGTGCGGCCACCAGCTTTCCCAAAATAAGGGAAGATCTGCTGCTTACTGCTCACGAAAACATCCGACCTATACTATAGTAAAGTCGTTCGCCTATGTTTCTGATCCCCTTTCCTTCTTTTAATTGACATAGACCCCATTAAAAAATGAGGATGCTGGGACTGGTCGGGATAGCTAGTGGTAGAGCGATCGGCTGTGCACTTTATGTAAGTGAGCGGTCATAGCGTAGGTTCCAATCCTACCTGATATCGCCCGCTATAATTTTATTTGAAAGTGCAAGCCAGAGAAAAGAAGCGTTTAGATAAGACCTTTCATCCTAATTTCATATACTGAATAAGGGATCCCTCTTGATCACCTGAAGATATTTTTAGGCAGAATTGGCATAATTATTACCGTGAGGATTGAGCTGCCAAACCTTAATGGCCTCTATATTTGCCTATCCTAGATGGCTTACTCTGGAATTTAGCCTTATCCTGAGAAAGCAGGCTCTCGTGCTTCACTGGATAGAAGCACCAGTCTACCGCTTTCAATGCAGCGAGACTTCGCCGATTGAGAATATACTTTGAATAGATAGTAACAAGAAGGCATTTTTACTCTATTCCTAGTGGGCTTGGAAGGAAAACTACATAGCGAAATGGTCCTACTTCTCGCATTAACTCCATCGACAGAAAGAACTCAAGGACTCGATACGGTAATCCGAAGACAAGAGGAAAAGGAACTATCCCCGAAGACAGATTCACTCGATCTCATGCCCTTAGGCTGATTCTTCAATAAAAAAATAAAATCAGTACTTTAGCCGAGCTCTTATACTCAAGGAAGAAGAAAATGGTTTGACATCGCTCCTGCAAGATAAAGACTCAATCAAGAACCAGAGAAACTGCAATCAACCTTAGTCAAAGACTAGCCACATCCCCTGGCTTGCACCCTGACTCTCAGTCTCACTAAACTCAAGGTGAAAAGCGAAAGGTCAGCAACTGCACTAACTGAGGGACACGTTGAAAGCAAGAAAGAAATTGAACTTAGGACAAAGAACGAAAGCAATAGAGCCCGCCCCGGCTATTAGACATTCCCTGATACAGGAAAGCCTTCGCATCATAGTGGGGGTCTTCCTTCATCCTCAGAGTCCAAATTAGCTATTATAGTTCAGGACAGAAAAGTACGGGACCTACTGCTTAGGGCTTTGTTGGAAGCAAGCAACCCACCCGGCAGAAGTAGATCGGAAGTTTCCTCTTAAAGGTAGCCTTAGCTACGCAAGAGTTAGTAAGTAAATAGATCAGGTCTAGCGGGAAAATGCGGGTGTAATGATAGAGCGCATTTTTTATGATTCTATTCAAGTATTCATTCTAGAGTTGGAAATGCTGGCCCAAGCAGCGAATAACCTTGAATGCTACTGCAGAGAAGTCTTTGCCTTAGAGTCTCAATATGATAAAGGAGAGGAAGAATCATAAAAGGGGGATGATCCCCTCCGGCCAGCCCTTCCTATTGATTCAGTTGAAAAATCCTTTCATTTGTAAGATGAAGCGCCAGACCTAGCTGCTTTTAGACCTCCATGAAAAAGTCATTAATATCCTGTCGCGGAAGAATAAGAGAAAGATCTTGCATTGGATGAAGTGGATACAGATGGGTGCACTAACATGGGAAAAGGTCTATCAGCTTAACTATTGCTTCTCTCATCCGTGCGTAGGCGAAAGGGAAGTTGCATGAGAGAGCTAGCTTGTATAAGAGGACTAAAAAAAGTTCCAACTCGTACTAAGGCTAGAGGTACTACTCTTCCTAAATTCCTAATGTGGATAAGGCGTCTCCTATGTTTACTGTGTCTAACAGTAATACCAGCTCTCCCCTTAGTCTAAATAGCTAGATAATCTCCCAGCCAATGGGTAAGCTAGTTCTTTAGCAAAATAAGCAGTTTTTCAAGCAAGCTATGGATAAGAGAAGAGGGATAGGTCAAAGTAAAGGGGCAAGTGCACTTTCTGGTCTAGCAATTGCAATTGTAAAGGATGGAAAATCACTCCCCGAGACTACAAAAGACACTGCAACAGGAAGAGCTTACCTTAAAACGTCTACTGGCTTGGCAGTCATGACATTGAAGGAAGGGGGCTTAGGAGCTCGTAGCACTATTTTTTTATCTTTTCACGACTTCAAGGAAGATCCTAATAGGAAGATAGGATAAGTACTTTTATAGTTTCCTTTGGCTGCACAATGCCTTTTTCTATGCATGTCTATGCGCATTCTCATAAAAGGTGATTTCGATAATCAACCAATCGACAAATCCGTAGCCCAGTCACAGCCTCCCTCTCACCTAAATGAAATAGGATGAATCAAAACAATAAGCTTTTATTTATTTATTCAAGGCGCAGCAAAGCCAAATTCAATCAAGGCAATGGACTATCCTTTTCTCTATCTTGAACTTAGCTCCCTTAAGCATCTTTCAGCTTATATAAGGAAGATTAAGAGAGACTCGAATTGAAAGCAGACGCAGCGGTTTCATTATATATCTTATATAAAGAGAAAGATCTAAAATTTTTGGAGTTTCTTTTTTTATATTATATGGATGATCCGACCCGCAAGGACCGTGATTGGGAATTGTTTGATCTTCTTTCTCTGAGGAAGAGGCGAAATACAATCAACTTGAATTCGGGACCGCTATTAAAAATCTTAGTGAAACACTGGGTTTCTTATCTCATGTCTACTTTTTGTGAAAAAATACCAATTCAAGTGGAGGGTTTCTTCAAACAACAAGGGGCTGGGTCAACTATTCAATTCAATCAAATGATATTGAGCATGTTTCCCGTCTCTTCTCGAGAAATAAGTGAGCTATTTCTTTGCAAAATTGTGCTCAATGTCATATGTGGCAATTCCGCCATCTTCATTAGTTGGGGGAAGAATTCGCACAAATCAGATTTTTTTAGGAACGTATGGAGATAAAATTTCATTTGGTTAGAATGGTAAACAAGGATCGGTTTTTTAGCAAGGTACGGAATGTATCGTCAAATATTCAATATGATTCCAAAAAATTGAGTTTCGTTCAAGTAACGGATTCTAGCCAACTGAAAGGATCTTCTGATGAATCCAGAGGTCATTTGGATTCCATTAGTAATGAGGATTCGGAATATCATACATTGATAAAAGATGCAGGGTCGTTTGTCTGCTTGGCTAGTCAAGCATGGACGAAGTCATAGATCTTTGGGCTTTTATTTCCAAGGAATAGAGACTTTACAAATAAAGCCCCAGGATTGGCATTCCATTGCTGTTATATTTTATGTATATGGTTATCTACGCTCCCAATGCGCCTATGATGTAGCACCCGGCGGGCTGTTAGCTAGTGTGTATCATCTTACGAGAATAGAGTATGGTGTAAATCAACCAGAAGAGGTATACATAAAAGTATTTGTCTCAAGAAAGAATCCTAGGCGTCTTCTAGGTTTCAAAAAGTGTGGATTTTCAAGAACGAGAATCCTATGATATGCTGGGAATCTCTTATGATAATCATCCACGCTTGAAACGTATCTTAATGCTGGAAAGTTGGATAGGATGCCCCTTACGATTATATTGCCCCCAATTTTTATGAAATACAAGATTGCTCATTGAATGATAAGAAACTAATTCCCACTTATAAAATTTCAGTTATTCAAGGATTATACGTTCTGTTCTAGATTAACCAGAATAATGGGAGTCTCATTTGTATTTGGGAATTGTTGATAGGCTAACAAAAAAAAGACAATTAGGGATTTGATTTCCACTCATAAAGAAGGAAGGTCGTTAAGGTCTTTGACAGGGTTGTATTTTTGGTTAAAATGGGATGGTGTTCAAACTCCCGAAATGCAGTTTAGGCAGCGGGCCCTCCCCTTTCTGACGGGACTGACTCAGGGAAGGGTCAATCTCCTCCGGAGCATGCTTCACGGCCATTTATTTGCCCTGACCAAATAGTAGAATCTCTCTCAGCTATTTTTTTTCTCCGCTAATCACCCCTTTCCCAACCAGCCCACTCGATCTATTTTGAAAGATCGGCTAATTCAAAGGGGTTAATCTAGTACAAAGTTGTCGGAATGAATCGTTTGCTTTATCAAAAAAAAGCTTTCTTTTATTAGGGGGTCTGGGTGGGCTCCCGCTTTTCAACCATTACAGCAGGCATCGAACCAGCTTTGCGGTACGGACGGACACCAAGAAGAACGCAGGCAGCGGAAATAAAAAAGAGAAGAGCAAAGATTCCCGACCTAAAGCATGTTATTGACTCAACCACAAATCTGTTGAATGAAGGTAGCTTGCTTACTCTTAGCCACTAGTTAGATGGAAATCCCTTGACTTTGCTTATGCAGTAAAGAAAGTGAGGCGGGCTAAGATTCCATTCGAAGTAAGGTAACAGGATCCGATGTTGCACCATCTTCAACTCTTATCGAGATCCGGAGTTTTTCGAGAAAATGCCCAATTCTTCAATATCATGATTGGGTCGACCAGGCCAGATCATGAGTGAATAGAAAATCAAAAATGTACATAGCTGTTCCAGCTGAAATACTTGGAATAATTCTACCACTTCTACTAGGAGTAGCCTTTTTAGTGCTAGCTGAACGTAAAGTAATGGCTTTTGTGCAACATCGAAGGGGGCCTGGTGTAGTGGGATCATTTGGATTGTTACAACCTCTAGCAGATGGTTTGAAATTGATTCTAAAAGAACCTATTTCACCAAGTAGTGCTAATTTATCCCTTTTTAGAATGGCTCCAGTGACTACATTTATGTTAAGTCTGGTTGCTTGGGCCATTGTACCTTTTGATTATGGTATGGTATTGTCAAATTCGAACATAGGGCTACTTTATTTATTTGCCATATCTTTGCTAGGTGTTTATGGAATTATTATAGCAGGTTGGTCTAGTAATTAGGGGGCGGCCATTCGGTCGCCTATGATACTAGGACCAATAGGTCAAAAATGGGTTTGTGCCGCAGGTGTTGAACGATATACTCTACACAGGTGTGGGCTTTTACGGGGATAGGGCTCATAAACCCTTTCTTTCATTCATCAATAGGGCCCTGGCCGGTCGCTTTTCTGGGCCGAGATGGATAAGTGGAAGTCATTAAAAAGAGATCTTGATCTTCGCACCTCAGATCAAGAGGAAAGGTTTCTTGTCAAGCTGGTCTAAAATATAATATAATTAAAAAATATATAATATATAGGATTCGCTATTTTTTAACCAGCTTTTATTCTTTGTCAATACTACTAAGGACCTATAGGTTTGCCTTACTTGACTTATGAAAGATAATGATAATTTGTTATTCAAACAAAAAGGAAAAGGCCCTACTTAGTTTCGCAAGCCTTTGTCATTGTCAGTCAACTAAGTAAGGCCTGAGGCCTCCTTTGAATCTGTAAATCTGAAGAGTATGCCGCAACAAAAGGATGGTTCCCTACGCATTTTATTTTTTCCGGAAGGGAAAAAAGTACCCCCCCCCCTCATAGTGAACCTCTCCTTGTGATCGGGATGAGATAGATGCTTCCCAGCCGGGGGGCGGATCAAATCGGAGTTTCCTTAGGTAGCTACCAACCTACAATTATCCTTAAACTTCCGTGCTTGGTTACGAAGAAGCGAACAAAGGTACGCTCGGTTGCTGTCTTGTTCTCTGTCGCGAACTGGGATTGCTCGCCAGCTAGGTCGGATTGAAGCAAGATTTAAAGAGAATATATTACCCTAAGTTGGGGACAAGGGGCGGAACGACTTCTCGATCTACTTACAGCAGCCCAGGAATGAATAAAAATGTCGTCTAGGCATTCCCTCTTGCTCCGATCTCCCCTACGTCTAGGACGTTGTCTGGGCCAAGAACCATAGTTAGTTGTTGTTTCCATTTGGTTGTTTCTTTCTCATTGTTGATACCGGCAAGACCCAGCCAGATGATGTCTGCTGGTTGGTAGTGAGAGGACTCTTAGTACCTGTATACCGGCAAGACCCAGCCAGATGATGTCTGCTGGTTGGTAGTGAGAGGACTCTTAGTACCTGTATACCCAAAAGGGGAAGCGCTGGTAAAATCATTTATTTTTTTCTTGCTTTCCCTTAGCAGCGGGAAAGGGGTCTATCTATCTGCCTAGCTTTGGTAGATTTCCTCCAACGTAATCCACAGAAATTCCATGAATCCCTTGGTGGAATAAGTCTGACGACTCAGCAGCAGCGCAGAATTTAGTTTCTCGTCTGGTGGATCTGAATAATAATTAGGGGACAATACATACCAAAAGGTTCGAATAAGGAACACGCATAAGAGTATATAACCACCCCCCCCCTATCTTCTTATTCATGCGTAAGCTCATGAGTACCTACTCGTTCTACTTTGTTTTCTTGCTATTGTCTAATTTTTGGTTTTCTGATCACACTCGAAATTATGTATCTACTTAATCGTATTTTTGCCTCTGCTCGGTAGTGGAGTAGCAATAAGCCTCCATAGGGGGTGTGACTCCTATGACTACTCAATCGATTAGCATAAACCAAAGGAAGAGGTGGGATTTCAAGGGTTAGCCGAGGAATTCAGTGAAGTTTCCCAATCTACAATCCTAGCCCCCCCCAGCAGGTAACCATTCTCTACTCACTTCTTGGGGCACTTGGTAAAAAAACCCCACTCGGGGAAGGAATCGAAAGATAGTAAATGACAAAACAAGTGAGGGTAGTGAGACTTAAAATCTTTGAGTAGAATCGGTTTGTTTGCAAATGCCCAAGCTGTGGCACTGATGACTTTGTTACCTTTTCCCGATTCTTTTACTATTGATTATGCCTTTTTCCTTTCCATCTCCATTTCCTGATGATGATGAAAAGGCTCATTAAGAGATGGGATCTGGAAAACCAAACCTTAAAGGGAAAGGTTGCTCAGCAGAATACCACTTTCTAGGCGAAAGAGATAATTTTCAATCCACTGAAGGTGGGGGCAGCTACAACCGAGGAAGCTGCGTGCAACAGGGGGAAGCACCAACACCAATAAACGAAACCCAAACGGGGAAGCAGAAAACCCTAACCGCCTAACTTGCCTAACCTACAAGCGGAAGGAAAGAGTTTCACCTCCTCTGCGAAACCTCTGCTCGAAGCCAAATTCCTCTTTTTCCGTTCTCGTACGTACAAGACTTATGAATTGGATGACTTCTCTTGCCGCATTAGAAAGTCACCAAAAGCCGAGAATTTTGGCCCCTATTCCCACTCTTTTGAAGCTATTATCTTAAATAAGCTTGGAATCAGTCTTTCACCTCTCTTTTTTTGTGTCTAAAAGCCCGTAATTTGAGCATGATTTACCGCATCTATCAAATGAGTAAGTGAAGTGAACTACCTTTTATTCCTAAACGAATAAGCACTTCTACGCAGCGACTTTTCCGTTTATCCTCTACACCTGTATTTGCAGTTTCCCCTCGGAAAGGGCTAACTTCCTTAGCTGCCTATGAAGGGGACTACGTATTAGCCTGTCCGTTAACCGAAAGTAAGAACTCAAGCTCCTAGCTTCAAAGCTCATCAACAGCTATAGAAATCTTATCTACTGAGATACGAGAAGAGAAAATAAACTTTTGCATCTATATAAAATGTAAAAAGTATGATTCCAGATGTGCTCTTACGAGGGAAAATTGGATTGCTAACTTTCACAGTTATGTCAGACGTAAATCCATCGATCTGCAAAGACCATTTATTAGGGCTTTGAAACTTTCCTTTACTTCTTCCCTTCTGTCTTTGACCTTTTGGTGCTATTATCGTATATATAATAGATCACGTCTCTAACTATAACTAGAAATTGAATAAGAGAAGAATTGGAAAGTCAAGTAGTACGCTTGGTTCACAAGGTTTTACCACTGTAGGGCTCAATCATGCTAGTTAGGTTATATGCTTCACACATTTAGAGTATGTTTTTCGGGGAAAAGATAAGGCTTACAGAAGCTCATGCAAAGAGGATTCTTTTTGATAAAATATTGTATTCTGATGTTCGAGAAGGCTGCTTTTACTTTCATCGAGATTGGCTTGGTGTTCAATCTCTTGTTGTTTCTATCAACATAAAGGAAATGTTTCAGTCACCGCCCCACAAAAAAAGCGTATGTAAACAAAAGCAAAAAGTACGAAGTACGAGAAAGGGGAAAAGGTCTATCTTGGGTTCAATTCCCAAAGCTCCTATGTCGAAAAAAAACCTATGATAAATGGAAATGAGATCTAATTTTTTGCAAATGTGATGTGGGTCTAATGGGAAATGCTACTGTATTCTGCTTCTAGTTTCCATTCTAACTCTACTTTTTTTTTGTTTTTGTATTACTGTGTTTCGTTCCATCGCTCTTTCACTTTGTTTTGTTCAAGGCATCCATCACCGCGGCAAGCCACACCATCTCGTCTTTATTGATAAAGATGGGCTTCTCAGGTGGGCTAGCCTTGGCCGTTGCATGGTATATTCCATTTATCATTTCAGGAGAGTGTAACATGATGGATCCTTCGGGGGCCTCTGGCTCAGGAGCAGCCGAGGGCGGTGGGGGAAGGGGCTTCAGATGGGAAGATTTATTTGGGAGCAGTTCCAGTGGTAATTCTGGTAATGGTCATTCCAAAACCAGTGTAAACCAACCAGTACCGGAAGCCTCCACCAATCCTGGTGAACCTGCGGGGCCTGAGACTGAGGTTTATCACCCTCTACTGGAAGAGGGACAGAGGCGGCAGGGGCTGCAAAGCCGCCTAACTATTAATATAATAGGCCATCCCTTGGCCGAAGAAAGACTAGAATCCATTATAGAAACCCAATTCCAAATGGAGCTAAAGATAGAGAAAGCCCTTCGTTTTGACAGGGTTTCGGACGATTCTATTGTCTCTAAACGGCACCAGATTAGGGGGATCCTCTTCTATCCTAATGGGAAACCTTTATCAGAGGGTACCTACTCGGGCCACCTCAAAGAAATGGAATTTGGGACTCACCGTAGCCGGCCTTATAAAAACCTATTGAAGGCTATTTCTAAGATGGATTTAGAACTGGACCAAGAAGGAATAAAAAAAAAGAAGATACTAAATATCCTTGGTAGAGCTCATCTTTTTTAGCGGCATTCTCCCTTTACATAATCTTTCATTTTATTATGGAACTTTCTCCCAGAGCTGCGGAACTAACGAGTCTATTAGAAAGTAGAATTAGCAACTTTTACACGAATTTGAAAGTGGATGAGATCGGTTGAGTGGTCTCAGTTGGAGATGGGATTGCACGTGTTTATGGATTGAACGAGATTCAAGCTGGGGAAATGGTTGAATTTGCCATCGGTGTGAAAGGAATAGCCTTGAATCTTGAGGATGAGAATGTTGGGATTGTTGTCTTTGGTAGTGATACTGCTATTAAAGAAGGAGATCTTGTCAAACGCACTGGATCTATTGTGGATGTTCCTGCAGGAAAGACTATGCTAGGGCGTGTGGTCGACGCGTTGGGAGTACCTATTGATGGAAGAGGAGCTCTAAGCAATCACGAGCGAAGACGTGTCGAAGTGAAAGCCCCTGGGATTATTGAACGTAAATCTGTACACGAGCCTATGTAAATAGGTTTAAAAGCGGTAGATAGCCTGGTTCCTATAGGTCGTGGTCAACGAGAACTTATAATCGGGGACCAATAAACTGGAAAAACAGCTATTGCTATCGATACCATATTAAACCAAAAGCAAATAAACTCAAGGGAAACCTCTGAGAGTGAGACATTGTATTGTGTCTATGTAGCGATTGGACAGAAATGCTCAACTGTGGCACAATTAGTTCAAATTCTTTCAGAAGCGAATGCTTTGGAATATTCCATTCTTGTAGCAGCCACCGCTTCGGATCCTGCTCATCTGCAATTTTTGGCCCCATATTCTGGGTGTGCCATAGGGTAATATTTCCGCGATAATGGGATGCATGCATTAATAATCTACGATGATCTTAGTAAACAGGCGGTGGCATATCGATAAATGTCATTATTGTTACGCCGACCACCAGGTCGTGAGGCTTTCCCAGGGGATGTTTTCTATTTACATTCCCGTCTATTACAAAGAGTGGCTAAACGATCGGACCAGACAGGTGCAGGTAGCTTGACCGCCTTACCCATCATTGAAGCACAAGCTGGAGACGTATCGGCCTATATTCCCACCAATGTGATCCCTATTACTGATGGACAAATCTGTTTGGAAACGGAGCTCTTTTATCGTGGAATTAGACCTGCTATTAACGTCGGCTTATCTGTTAGTCACGTAGGGTCTGCCGCTCAGTTGAAAGCTATGAAACAAGTTTGCGGTAGTTCAAAACTAGAATTGGCACAATATCGCGAAGTGGCCGCCTTTGCTCAATTTGGTTCAGACCTTGATGCTGCGACTCAGGCATTACTCAATAGAGGTGCAAGGCTGACAGAAGTACCGAAACAACCACAATATACACCACTTCCAATTGAAAAACAAATTATAGTCATTTATGCAGCTGTCAATGGATTCTGTGATCGAATGCCACTAGGCAAAATTTCTCAATATAAGAGAGTTATTCTAAATAGTGTAAAACCAGAATTACTACAATCCTTTTTAGAAAAAGGTGGCTGAACTAACGAAAGAAAAATGGAACCAGATGAATTCTTAAAAGAAAGTGCTTTAGCTTTTATTTAATTTCATTTTAATAAAGGAATAAAGGCATAATTTTTTTATATCTAGCTTTTCTACTACTATCCACATATAATATAGTATACGGAGCTTCTTTTTATTTTGTATAAAATACAGAAAACGTAAAAGAAGTAGGAGGGTGAGGACTCCCAGGAGGTTTGGAACCACCCATTCAGGAGTTTTTCTTCGACCTCTTGCAAACCCAGCCCCTAGCCCGGAGATGAAAGCTGCAAGGATTTTACTATTTGCTTTCCCTCTTGGTTTCGTTCATGGAAGATGCGGCATAGATAGAAAGAGAGCATTCGGTAGGGCTCGGTCCCACCTCATTTTCTTGGTACGCTTATGTCATACTCTCTTTGTCTGCTTCAATCAATCGTCTTTCTGCTTGTACTCTTTCACTCTGCTTCAAAGTACTTTATTTTATTAAGGCTGACACCATGCCGAGTGAAAGAGTTATTCTATGAAAACAAAATATAGTTTTTTTCTTCTTCACATATACAAGCTAAAACTACAGCCAACAGGGTGGAAGTTGTGTCTTTACAGTAACTCTCTTCTAATAGCGTAGGCCGTCCTCCTCTATGTGTCTACAACTTAGGATTCTCTTGGAGCCGTGCTTGCACAACATGATGATGATAAGAAGAAGAGAGCTTTGGACTCATTTTATTTAGCTAAGTTGTTGAATGATAATAATGCATAAAAGAAATTCACAGTTATGGAGAAAACGTGTGCAGCAGTCATAGCAGCGCTTTCAGGTTCAGTTATGAAAGTAAAGTTTTTTTTAGGGGAAGCCGACCAAGCGAGCAAATCTGTTCTACGATCGGGTATTGTGCCTATTGGATTAGCTGCTAGTGGGAATCTATTCTGTATTATAGCTTTCTCTTCCTTTCAGTCCCTCATCCATGAATGTGACTCCCTTGCTGGAAGGTCTCCCACGTATAGAACTAAAACAAATGCCTGTAAGGTCAATATACTCTTCTTCCTTACTCGCTCAGCTCTATATAATATACTCGCTATATTAGTTAGTTTGTTCGCTCAGCTACCTGCTCAAACTCTTACTATTATCTAAACAACCCCTTCTTTGCTTCCTAGGACTATTTTTTAAAGTATACCTGGAAGTCGAGCTCCCATAGGCGCTTCCAATGGATTCTCCAGACCAGATACATTTCGCTTATTCTATTATAGTTTAGTCCTTTTTCAACAAGAATGGGGGACCTTCTTCGTGTGATAGTACATCTGCGATTGGTTTGTCTTGTTTAACGGCATAGCTTCACTCCCATTTTACTAGTTTAAACTAACAATCAGTCTGTGCTGGGGAAGAGCTCCCCTGAGACCTAGATTAGCGAGAAAAGGAGGATCTCCCGTTGGTTAATAGAAAATTCCCTTGGTCATTCCTCTATTTTAATTATCTTGTACCACGAGTGGTGGTAATCTCGGTGAAGGTAGAAATTGAGTGCGCCCCTTAGTTAGTCTTTAGGAAGAAATACCACTTTTTCCAATTGAGTCTCAGGCCAGCCCAACCCACTTTGCTTGCTTCTCTATTCTAGTAGCATCGGGTTTAGTTTCTTCTTTCCGTATTACCTTATTCAGATAAGATTCTTCATTGCCCAAACGAACTAAGAAATCCGTTCGTTCCTTCTAAAGACTAGGCTTTTGGGGGCGTTCGGTAGCGATCTTATCAAGGAATTGAGATAACCACCCTAGCGAACTATTGCCTTTAGCCCGCTTCTGCAGAACTCTTGGGACTAAGATTCCGTATCTAGTACAGTCAATTAGAGGCTTAGACTATGTATGGATGTAGCTCACCCAAGATAGGTAGGCGTGGAAGGAAGTGCTTCCAGTCGATTGAAGCTGAAAAGACTCCCCTCACTAGAAGACCCTCGGCCCTAAATTTAGTTTATGAACTCAGTGGTTATTTCTTCTTGTCGAGCAGTCTCACTTCATTCATGCATGGGCACAAACGAAAGCGAATCAATGCCTTTCCTTTAGCGGCCGCTACTGTAGGACAGGAGAGTATAATTCATTCTTTAATCTTTTTTATGATTCATTCCTTATATTACTGATCATGTAAACGAGACCCTTCTAAGGTTCCAACGATCTTATCCCACCAAGGTCAAGGTGTTCAGATCAATGCCATCTAGGGTTCGATCAGTGGTAGCTTGGGGTCATCTTACCTTACCTGAAGCAAATCAGTTGGTCTCGTGTCTTAAACTGATTAAAAACAAAAGGATTCAATAGCAGTCTTTAGGGACTAGGGTACATACCGAATCGACTATAAGAGGGAATAGCCAAAACATGCTCTTGAAATTATATAATAATGGAAACATATTCTTCGATTACTGACTAACTCTTATCAGCTCACTCATTCTATGAGACATAACAGAAATGAAAAGGAGGGCTTTACTTTTTCAGCTGCATTGCACTGCCGCATAAACAATGGATCCGCTAGGCTGGATGAGCAACCTTCTATCTTGCCTCTCTACCAGTAGTAGAGCGGCTTGCTACTTTTAATCAGAAAAGGAAGATTGAGCAAGGCAAAGGAAAAATAAGTTGTCCCTTCCTCTTCTCTGGTAACCCGCTGCCGTATATGTATAAAAAGAAGGAGGGGAGAAGGAAGAACAACCTTTGACTTTGGCACATGAGGTGGAGGGTTTGGCTAGGTAACATAATGGAAATGTATCAGACTGCAAATCCTGGAATGACGGTTCGACCCCGTCCTTGGCCTCGAGGAGTGGTGAGCAGTACGGAACTTTAATCAATCAAATGGCATTAGGGTAGGGGGCTTTCCTTTGTTGAAAATCCACAGACAACATTCTGGAACTTCCAAAGAAATGCAAGATGAGAAGGAGCTTTTTACGTTACGTTTCAATAGAATGAATTCGGTAAGGGTAGAATACGCCTTATGGTCGATCGAAGGTCCTGTCGTGCATCTTGGAGCGAATAATTGATTAAAATAAAGGATCCATTTGTATAAAGAGGGGCGAGTCAAAGAGAATTTGTAGCAACGAGCTACTAAGGAGTGACTGTGTTGAAGCTTCAAACGTAGAGCTCGCGACAACTTCGAACGAACTCCACGAGTGTGCCAAAAAAGACTAAAAAAAATCTGTGATAGGTAAGCACCTGCGTTCAGTAAATCGCAATTCTTTATTGAATTCAATGAATATTTCGCCAATAAAAAAGATAGAAGAGCGGTATAACAGAGCTCAAAAAAAGAAGGAGCTTGCAGAACTAAGCAAGGGATGCCATGCCATTAAGCAATAAATAAAAAGGCAGAGCTCTATGCTCACTCAACCATAGGGTTTTTAGGGCTACGGGGGATACCTATTGAGCACTTTTCCTACCTGGATTTCTTCTCCCACAAATCACTACGAGATTCTCTAAAAGCTTCAATCGCATTACATACTCAGGAAGCCAAGAAGGGGCAATTGACGAGTAAGCGGCCTCACGAGAGACTGTACATATTCACACTTTTTTTAGTATCTTTCCTCTCTCCTTGGTCGAGCAAGCAGATTCTTCCCATGAATTATCAATGTCTTCTACTCGCCCAGTGGAGCCAGGAGGCAGGGGGAATCTATTTCATTTGGCTCTAGACTATGATTCGATAGAGAACGATTTGGCAATCCTTTTTTCCTGGTATGAAAGAAGTAGCTAGGACCAATCTCCCTCACAGTGAGGATCCCTCTTGCATTTGATACCCTCTTATTATAGGATGAAGATGATTCATTCACTGTTAACAGGAAAGGACAGTGTGGCTCTATACGATGAATGTGCAGCTACTTTTTCACTTTATAACTTCAGCTAGCTGACTAGTTTACTACTAGCTTTCAACCCTTGGACAGCTATCCTTGGCATGTGTGCTACTAGCTTACCTACTGAACTCCTACTGTCCTGCTACCAAGCATTCTCTCTTTACTCGCCTAAGGGTACACTAAGAAAGATTGCTACAACGACAAAAGGAAAGAGAATGCACACGCACAAGAGACTTGCTCCCATGTAGCGAAGAAAACCTAAGGGAGTTTTTTATAAGATTTACACAAAAGGATAAGGTTTTAGCCTACAGAGTGCTAGGGATTATATTATATATTATATAAAGGCTCAATTTGATGGTCATGATGAGAATGTGAGGAAGTTTATTGCGGGAGTCTTATCTGAATTTGATGTATATACAATCGAATCATTAATAATCCATGTTATTAGCGTTATCTATCATGATCATAACAAAAACAAAGAAATTGGTCAGTCTGGCTTTCAATTAATCTCTTTTCTTCCCACCAAGGCTAGCTTCCCTCATTCCAGTCTCAGAAAAACCCTAATAAGACTAACTTTGCAGCAGAATTTATGGCATTGAACGTAGAGGCATTCATTTTCCTCACAATCATCTGACTCAACAGCTCCTCCTGGATCTTACACTGATCTGAGGGCCCTTTGACCCTATTTATTCGAAGCACTACTGAAGGGCACATTTGACCTGTCAGTTTCTCAATCGAAGGAAGAGAACGAAAAGTGTTATTTACAAGCTTTGTGTATGGCGCAAAGCTTGTTTCAGAGCGTAATAAAGGAGGATCCTTTTGCCTTGATTCCGTTGGAATAAGAAAAGACCGTCTTCGTTGGTACCGATATGGCTTCCGATTGATAGCCAGCTAGGAGTTAGGAGTTCTGGTTGCTGAAGTGGGTCTTTGATGGCGATTTAGCTTTATCTGAAACTCTCTGTCGTACCTCTTTCCCGGTTCATCTATCGAATGGTTTTTTTAACATGGCTGCCCGTCTAGATGATATATAGGAATCTGTTTACCTCGTCCAATTGACTTGCTTGCTACAGCAAAGGAAAATATTTGAAATACGAAACTGAATTGAGGGACTATCCCATGAATAAAGATTGAAGCCTCACCCATCCACACCACTGATTGCTTTAATTCCCTGGTGGCAACCCAACTCATGATGAATCTCTTGCTGCAACATCAGTCTCACCCTTTTCAACCATCAAAAAGAACAGTACCAGCACATAAAATGACTTGCTCTCTGGAATAAAGTCTTCTTCAATGGCTCACTTCACAGGTAAAGTTCTCTATTCTTCCTATTCTACTAAAACTTGGATTGTTGACACCGGTGCTACATTCCCAACCCAAATCTATAGGCAATCCCCATGTACGCATTCCTTCCAAACTTGCTTGAAGGCATTCCGCACCTTTCTCTATCGCCTTTCCTTCTTTCTTCCAGCTTTTCCCAGTTTATCAGATAAAAAAATGAAACCAATGAGAATACAAAAGAACTGGAGAAGCAAGAACGAATGCTTCAAGTAACACCTATTGTTCCTGCCTCTAACACTTGTTACCTAGGCTATCTTCGTTCCGCAGCGCAGGCAGATTCCTATTGTATGCCAGTATCTCTTTCTGGTTGGTCATCAGGAGAATTCGATTAAATTCCTCTAAGGTAGGCTCAGAATCCTTCTCACGAAGAGAAGACAAAGACCCAGCAACAACAGAACCCACAGCTCGATTCATAGAAGAAGGGCCCAATTTCGAAGGGTTAACTTATTTTGTATATAAGCAGCCAAACAAGATCGGATGGAATCTAGCCTGACAAGCAGGCAATGGGAGTTTGAACCTCCCTCGATCTATTCTATGGTGAGTAAAATGCATCTTGCGAGTCCAGAGAGGGATCGGATCAAGATGTCGTGGGCCCACCTTTACGCGCACCGACGTGACTAGGGAGGCAACCTGTTCGACGTCAGAACCTATCTCTCAACTTGATGAGCGATCCGCGCTTGGAAGCAAAGTGTCTATAGCTTTCTGTACTTCGCGCACAAGAAGAGCGATAAAAAATGGGAGGGCCCAGTGAACCCACTGCAATGGCACCGAAATGGGTCTGTAGGACGAGAACCCTACACCAGCTGAGATCCTTTCGTGCGTACGGCATACCGATAGGCATTAGCCACTTTGTGACAGGGGCGACCATGGATTAACTAACAAGATTATATAGCTATCATAAAAATCATGGATTGAACGTCTCTAGCTTTTAAAACCCGTCTTTTTTGCCTAAAATATAGCGCGATAGAAGCCCTAAACTAGCTAAGCTAAGTACTCGCGGGAAGATCCCCTACCCTATAGTTTTAGTTTGAAACTAGCTCTGAATCAAAGAAGCTAGCATAGCATAGCGAAAAGATGCTCGACATTATTCAAACCTATATTATTATACAAGATGCTCAACCATTTCTCAAGACTATATAACTAATCAATGCTACACTCACTGGTAACGAACAGCAGGAATCGCATACAAAAGTTCACAATAAGTATGTCAATCTACCGGTGAAGATAAAGGCACATCCTGAGAAATAAACTAGAAAATGCTCGATGAAAGGCCATAGAAATGCGCGCTTTTAAAGCGCATTAATCAGGCTGTGAAGAGGGGCTATGAAACCCGATTAAGCGTAGGAATTAGGGCCCCAGTAGTAAGCAGAAAATTAAAATTAGCCCCATATGAATAAGCTCAAGATAGCCAAGATAGATAGAGTAGGGCTAGTCTAAGACAAGACAGACCAATCTCTATTCTCTGGCTCACGTTTACAAGGTTTCCCACTCACTCTATTGAGTTACAACCCTTGTTGGGTTCTGCAAGGAAGCATCTCGATAGGTCCGCAACCTGTGCTGTGGTTGATGCCCCAAAAAAAGAGCTAGAATTCCATACTCGATCTCATGGATACATATAGAATTCTGCGGAAAGCCGTATTCGATGAAATTCGTATGTACGGTTTGGGGGGATAAGATCGTTGGAACCTTACAAGGGTACTCATCGATTCAATTCCTGCTTCTGTCCCGGATGAAGTTGGACTGTAAAGATTTGTAGTATATTGATATACTATTCTCATACACTACACGTATTTATTAAATCTCTCCCACTTGTTTCCAAAGTACCAATAAGAGTACAAATCCTTGTCTTGAGTATGGTTTGTTTGATTCTGCCAATGATAGCCCTTGAGCAGGGCTATCTCTTGATGGATGATGATCTCCAACGTGCAGTGGAACAGTGATGAGAAAATAGAATCCTGGGTTGCGAACAGTGATTCAATTGGTGATGAAGAAAGAGAATTCTTGGTTCATTTCTCCACCTTAACGACAGAAAAAGGGATTGATCCAATTCTATTGAGTGTGACTCATAGTGATCATTTATCAAAGAATGGCTCTGGTTATCAAATGATTGAACAACCAGGAGCAATTTACTTACGACACTTGGTTGACATTCATAATAAGTATCTAATGAATTATGAGTTCAAAACATCCTGTTTAGCAGAAAGACGGATCTTCCTTACTCATTATCAGACAATCACTTATTCACAAACTTCGTGTGGGGCTAATAGTTTTAATTTCCCATCTCATGGAAAACCTTTTTCACTCCGCTTAGCCTTATCCCCCTCTGGGGGTATTTTAGTGATCGGTTCTATAGGAAGTGGACGATCCTATTTGGTCAAATACCTAGTGACAAACTCCTATGTTACTTTAATTACGGTATTTTTGAACAAATTCCTGGATAAGAAGCCTAAGGGTTTTCTTATTGATGATAGTGAAGATATTGATCGTGACCTTGATACGGAGCTGGAGTTGCTAACTCTGATGAATGCGCTAACTATGGATATGATGCCAAAAATATACCGATTTTTTATCACGCTTCAATTCGAATTAGCAAAAGCAATGTCTCCTTGCATACTATGGATTCCAAACATTCATGATCTGGATGTGAATGAGTCAAATTACTTATCCTTCGGTCTATTAGTGAACCATTTCTCCAGGGATTGTGAAAAATGTTCCACTAGAAATATTCTTGTTATTGCTTCGACTCATATTCCCCAAAAAGTGGATCCCGCTCTTTATAGACAAACTTGGGATTTGCGATCCCAGGTAAGATCGGTTCAAGATCATGGGATCCTTTTATATCAAATAGGAAGGGTTGTAGCACAAAATGTACTTTATAGCAATTTTCCCATAGATCCTTTATCTATCTATATGAAGAAGAAATCATGTAACGAGAGGGATTCTTATTTGTACAAATGGTACTTAGAACTTGGAACGAGCATGAAGAAATTAACGATCCTTCTTCATCTTTTGAATTGTTCTGCCTGATCGGTCGCTCAAGATCTTTGGTCTCTACCCGAACCCGATGAAAAAAATGGGATCACTTCTTATGGACTCGTTGAGAATGATTCAGATCTAGTTCGTGGCCTATTAGAAGTAGAAGGCGCTCTGCTGGGATCTTCACGGACAGAAAAAGATTGCAGTCAGTTTGATAATGATCGAGTGACATTGCTCCTTCGGCCCGAACCGAGGAATCCCTTAGATATGATGCAGAGTGGATCTTGTTCTATCCTTGATCAGAGATTTCTCTATGAAAAATATGAATCGGAGTTTGAAGAGGGGGAGGAAGAAGGAGCCCTTGACCCGCAACAGATAGAGGAGGATTTATTCAATCACATAGTTTTGGCTCCTAGAATATGGCGCCCTTTGGCCTTGGCCTTTCGATACAATCAAATAGAAAGGCCCAATGAATTTAGATTTCCCTATTGGTCCAGGCTATTTTCGGGCAAGCGGGTCATTTATGATGAAGAGGATGAGCTTCAAGAGAATGATTCGGAGTTCTTACAGAATGGAACCGTGCAGTACCAGACACAAGATAGATCTTCCAAAGAACAAGGCCTTTTTCGAATAAGTCAATTCATTTGGGACCCTGCAGATCCACTCTTTTTCCTATTCAAATATCAGCCCCCTGGCTCTGTGTTTTCACGTCGAGAATTATTTGCAGATAAAGAGATGTCAAAGGGGCTTCTTACTTTCCAAACGGATCCTCCTACATCTATATATAAACACTGGTTTATCAAGAATACGCAAGAAAAGCACTTTGAATTGTTGATTAATCGTCAGAGATGGCTTAGAACGAATAGTTCATTATCTAATGGATCTTTTCATTCTAATACTCTATCCGAGAGTTATCAGTATTTATCAAATATGTTCCTATCTAACGGAACGCTATTGGATCAAATGAAAAAGGCATTGTTGAGCAAAATATGGCTTTTCCCGGATGAAATGAAAATTATTGATTTCATGTAACAGGAGAAGGATTTCCCATCCCTTAGCCGAAAATATATGTGGCCATGAAAGGTGGATTAAGTGGAACAGAATTGACTGAGCGGTAGAGTCATGGAAACGCTTCTTTCTTCCTTGGATCTTAGCTCCATGGAACAATATGTTACTGCTGAAACACGGAAGAATTAAAACCGTAGATCAAAACACTATGTATGGATG